>CANIUD010000680.1:545000-562500 GCA_947470075.1 Closterium sp. Yama58-4 | reverse complement strand
ACAAAGGCACAAAAAACATAAGTTGCCAAACCGACTTTCGTTAAACATTCTCCCATACAACCATTCTCAAACGTTCAAATTCTATCCTTTTCACATTTTTATGCTCTGAAAATTTATGTGCTCAAACTGCTGCTTTTTTAGTATTGGTTTTTGTTACAATATGTAAAGGTATTTTTTTAGGATCGTGATGATGGTTCTAGGTTTGCTATTTTTTGTCCCAGATCAAATGACACCCCTTGTGTCAAAGTGGCCAACAGTTTCTCTATAAATTGATTTATATCTTGAACAACCAGACAAGACCCTCTGGAAAGTGTATGTTTGCAGCGCGGATTATGTGCTGTTGCGATGCCACCATGCCCAGCTGTCGCGTCAGGGGTGCGACGGTTTTCCCAACGAGCTTTTGTTTTTTTGTCGCTCATTCAAGGATTGGTGTGGGCAGCTGAGCACGTACAGTGGTACAGTAAATTTCTCATGTTGTCTTGCACCCACAAATGAAGATTTTGCCCAAACAATGCAGCCCACGAAAGCCGACCACCTGACCTGACCTGACCTCACCCCAGGGTCACGTTGGCACTTCGGCTCAGGGTGTGGTGTGGTGCATTCATGGCATGATCCAGAACGGATAATCACCGCTCTGCATCATAGAATAACCTGCACTGGAACATAATATAATGTACAAGGCACTGGTTTCGGCAGCATCCGCGCTGGATGCACCACGTCCTCAGCTGAATTGGTTTGGTTTGGTGAGATAAGAGACGACAGTAGTGTGAGATGTTTGGTCGTTGAAATGCTCCACTCAAACCAGCGTCATCCCGGTGCTGTCGGATTCCTGCGTTGCAGCCGTGCTATTGGTAGTGACGGTTGAAGTATTTCCTTACATACTCCACGACATTCGTTTCCACCACCTGCCCTCCTTTCCCTCCTCTCACCGTTGCATCGATCTAGACCCTTACATTGCGCGTGAACATCGTAACATCTAAAATCCGTAACCGCATTTTACTGCTCCTCTTTTCGCGCATTGCACCGAATCATTCGGCAGCAGCATCAGCACATCGCAGCAGCCATGGCGCCACCACCGAACCAGCATCATCAGCCTCATCCTCCCGCTCTCCCAACCGTTGCAGAATCGCGATGGGAAGACGAGCTCTCTCCTACAACCACATCTACCAACGGTGGGCCCATTTCTCCGCTTCTACAACGCGGCCCGCACTATTCCCTGCAGGATAAGGCGCGAGCAGCGGCTGCGGCGTCCAAGGCAGCTGCCGTGACCTCCGCCGCAACCGGCGCCGCCGAAGCGCAGCCCAATGACGCACCGTACTCGAGCTCTAACAACGAAGGGGAGTTCTCCTTTTCTGTTCCTTCAGCGGACCCCGACGGCGCAACATCCGCTCCTTCCGCTTCCGCTTCGGATCCCCGCGCAACCTCCGCAAGCGCTATCGGCGACCCCGCCAGCAGCAATGGGGGCCAGCGCGCCCCCGCACGACCGCTGCGGCCGCTAAGCATCGAGCACCCCTCAGGAACTGCACCTGGAGCGCAAAAATCGCCGTCGAATGCGGAGTACACAAGCAGCAACGCCGCCATTCCTCGGGCGATGCCACGTGGCCGCCGCGCTGGCACGAGCCCGCACGGCTCTGGCGGTAATCTTGGAATAGCGGGAATCACGGGGATCGCGGGAAACGCTCGTGCGGCGGATGGCGGAGATGACGTGGAATCGCTGCTTTCGCCTGGGATGCTGCATTCTAACCACCCTAATCTCTACCTCCCTAATCCGAGGCCGTCTCCTAGGCTCGCGGCGCATCCGCGGCTCTTCCCGCGGGGTTTGTCGTCGCACCCCTCGTCATCCAACCTCTCGTCGCTGGATGCGCTTCGCGAATGGTTTTCGTCAGCATTCGCGCGCCCCAGTGGCGGAACACCGTTGAGTTCGCCGACCGCTACCGGGACTGGGGATAGGGGAGGGGGTGGTGGCGGAGGGGGAGGGTTTGGCGGAAAAGTGTCGGCGCATGTCTGGTTACTCGTCCTGCTGCTTGCCGCAGTAGGGCTGGTGGTTGCCGTGATGGTGTGCGTGTGGCTGGTGGTGCTAGCGAAAAACGGCGACGGTGGTAACCCGGACGATTATCTCACCCCCCTCGGTCCGCATTCCTTGCGAATTAACGAGGTGCAAGTTGTGGGGAGTCGCAGCAGCTACCACGTGGCGCCCGAGCCGGAGGTGTTTCGGTGGCTGCGGAACAACGGAATGATGTCTTTCGCTCGCACGGCGAATTTCACGCACAAGCCGTTACAGGAGCAGCTCTCGGCGGGTTACCGTTATATACACCTCGATGTGAGTCCGTCCAGGTGGTAACATTTCAATGTGGTGAAGAAATGGTGACAGATTCACAAAAGGAAGCGGGAAATATATTCATCCACAAGTTCCTTCATTTGGGAAAAAATCATGAACTTCAGAAATGCTTAAACCCTCACTCCCTGCCTCGTACTCTCCCTGCCTCTTACTCTCCCTGCGACCTCCCAACTTTCTCCTCTTTCATCCCTGACCCCACCCTCTCCTTTCTCTATCCCAGCCGTTAATTTCCCCTCCTCCCCTCTCCCCCTCTCCCCCTCCCCTCCCTCCCACGCCCCCCCCTTCCTCTCTCCGCCTTTCTCCCGCCCTCTCCTCCCCCACTGGTTCAGGTGCTCTACGATCCTGAGGGGGGGCGCTACTCCTCCCCTAACGTGTACCAGCGCATAAACCGGGAGAACAACACTCAACTTAATCTCAACCAGCCCGGTTACAAGGTGTGTTGTGTGCGAGCCCGTGGGGAGGAAGGAGAGGTGGCCTGTGCCCAGAATGAGGTGGTCTGTGGGGACTGAACTGAATAAGGGTGGGGAAAGAAGAGCAGGGTGAGTGGCGGGTGCGTTGGTACGTGTATGTGCGTGCCTGTGCTCTCTACGTGCCCGCCTTGTTTGAGCATATGAAAGGTCGCGTGCGTGGGACCAGGACGGCTTTTGAGACGGCTCAAATGCCATGAAGGTTCACTTGCATGGAAACGCGACCACCACGCATGGAGAAAGGCTGAGGACTAGGGAGAGAAGAGAGCGTTGCTGCCAATGGATCACTTAGCTGCCAATTGTTAGGCATCATTACATTTACAATTGGCATCACAAGCTGCAGCGGACAGAATGATGCTCGCAGAGGCTTGGCTATGCTACAGAGAACTTAAGGAAATCACCAGAGAAGTCAGAAAGGCTCAGTTAACAACTCCACCTTCCCTCCTTCCTCTCCTCCCTCTTGAACTCCCTCCCCTCACTTAATCCCTGTCCGCAATTGCTCATCTCTTCCTACCCACCCACAACACCCCGCGCATCCCCTCCCCCCCTCCCCCCTCCCCTCCCCTCAGGTGATGCGCATGCAGGATGTGGATTTCCTCTCCACGTGCACCACGCCGCTTAACCCCCCCTCCCCACCAACTCCCCATTGTCTCCCCCCCCTTCGCTTGCCCCCACTAGGATGTGGATTTCCTCTCAACGTGCGCCACGCTGCTCAACAACCCCCCCAACAACCCCCCCAACAACCCCCCCACCAACCCCCCATTTCCTCTGCAGGTGATGCGCATGCAGGATGTGGATTTCCTCTCAACGTGCGCCACGCTGCGCGACTGCCTGGCGGCCGTGAAGGCCTTCTCGGACCAGCACCCGCGCCACCTGCCCATCACCGTCAACATTGACTTTGGCGACGGCTTCCCGCTGCTGCGCAAGATCACTAAGATGCTCACACCACCCCTGCCCGTCACGGAACAGGTGAGGGAAACAGAGTGCAGAAAATGTCTCTAGAAAGGCTGTGGGGGAAACATAGCGTTAGCTTCCCGCTGCTGCGCAAGATCACTAAATTGCTCACACACCGCCCCTGCCCGTCACAGAACAGGTGGGGTGGGGAACAAGTGCCGAGCACAAGAGGTGGGGAACATGTGGCGCAAACAGAGGGCAGAGATTGCCTCTAGAAGAGCTAATGTTCATAGTGATAGCTTCCCGCTGCTGCGCAAGATCACTAAATTGCTCACCGCCCCTGCCCGTCACAGAACAGGTGGGGCGGGGAACAGGTGCCGAGCACAAGAGGTGGGGAACAGGTGGGGAGCAGATGGTGAAAACGGACTGCGGAAAATGCCTTGAGAGAAGAGCTCACATTCATAGCACTGACTTTCACGATTGAGAGGGCTTTCTGCCACTGCTGCGTGCCTTTCATGGATGAGTCAACTCAGAAGTCAGTCGACTCATGGATGAGAGCGCTTTCTGCCACTGCTGCTGCGTAGGCTTGCCTTGCCCAAATGCTCACATCACATCCCCCCTGCCCTTCTCGCAACACGTGGGGAGCGCAGAGCAGAACAGGTGGTGGGGTGAATGTAATGGGTCACGGGCATTAAATAGAGGGGTGTGCCTACAGACAAGCACCTTCCTTCCCATTCCCATTGTCATCAAACGTTCGGACCCCCCCCCCCCCCCCTCTTCTTTCTTTTCTTCTTACTTCTACATAAGTGCACTATGTAAGGTGCTCGTTCCAGTGGTGCATTTCCATTCTCTTTCCATTTCTCTTCCATTCTCTTTCCATTTCTCTTCCATTCTCTTTCCATTTCTCTTCCATTCTCTTTCCATTTCTCTTCCATTCTCTTTCCATTTCTCTTCCATTCTCTTTCCATTTCTCTTCCATTCTCTTTCCATTTCTCTTCCATTCTCTTCCATTTCTCTTCCATTTCTCTTCCATTCTCTTTCCATTTCTCTTCCATTCTCTTTCCATTTCTCTTCCATTCTCTTTCCATTTCTCTTCCATGCACTCTTCCATTTCTCTTCCATGCACTCTTCCATTTCTCTTCCATGCACTCTTCCATTTCTCTTCCATGCACTCTTCCATTTCTCTTCCATGCACTCTTCCATTTCTCTTTCATTCTCTTTCCGTTTCTCTTCCGTTCTCTTTCCATTTCTCTTCCATGCACTCTTCCATTTCTCTTCCATGCACTCTTCCATTTCTCTTCCATGCACTCTTCCATTTCTCTTCCATGCACTCTTCCATTTCTCTTCCATGCACTCTTCCATTTCTCTTTCATTCTCTTTCCATTTCTCTTCCGTTCTCTTTCCATTTCTCTTCCATGCACTCTTCCATTTCTCTTCCATTTCTCTTCCATGCACTCATGCACTCTTCCATGCACTCTTCCATGCACTCATGCACTCTTCCATGCACTCTTCCATGTGCCAACTTTTGAGGCGCCTCAACAGTCTATTCCAAGTGCACTTCCATGCACTTTTCCAATTTCGCGCTCCCTAGACCTTCTCCCCTCTCCCCTTCCCACCTCCAACCCACCCACCACAGACAGAGCCTCCCGTCCGAACATCAAGTTGGAAGTCCTCTACGTCCCTTCCCTTCCCCTCCCTTCCTCCTCTCCGTTCTCCTGGACCTCGGTTTGTTCTTTCAATTGCCTAAATCACCTCCTTCTCCACCATCCAAATATGAGTTGCCCTTTTTTCCTTCTCCTTTTTTAAATTTTTCTTTTTCCCTCCAAAGCGTCTCCACCATCCCCCCTCCCCACTCTCCCCTGCCCCCTCCCCCCTCCCCCCTCCCCTCTTTCCTCTCCCCCTTCCCTCTCCCCTCTCACCTCTCCCCTCCCCTCCCCTCCCCTCCCCTCCCCTCCCCTCCCCTCCCCTCCCCTCCCCTCCCCACCACAGAGCCTCCTAGATCTTGAGCTGGAAATCCTCTCGGCCATCCCTTCTCCTTTGAACTCCCAGAGAATTAACTTCCCCCTCCCTACCCTCTCCCCCCTCCCCTCTTCCACACACCACAGAGCCTTCTAGACCTCGAGCTGGAGATCCTCTCGGTCATCCCGCGCTCTCAGATCATAACCCCCGACGAGGTCCGTGCGTCCCACGACACCCTCGCCTCCGCCATCGCCACGCGCACCGCCTGGCCCGCACTCTCCGCCTCTGCCGGCCGCTTCCTCTTCCTCCTCTCCGACTCCAAAGCCCTCCCGGTATACCGCCAAATGTCGCCGACCCTCGAGGGGCGCGTGCTGTTCACTGCGCAGACAGCCGCAGGGGAAGGAGACATCCATAACACTCCAGACCAAGCGGTTCTGATCGTGGAAACTCTCGACTCCCTCGCGGCGGATAAGGTTGCGTCGGGGCATCTCGTGGTGTGTCCTGTTGCGCCCATGCGGTCGGAACTAGCTGTGTTCATGTGGGACCAAGCGGTGAGGTCCGGGTGTCAGGTTATCACAGTGGCTGATCTGTGGAACGAGCAGACGGAGAAGCCCATCGGAACGGGGAGCGACGGCACGGAGGGTGGGCTCCCGCGGAGCAGGCGGGGCCAGGAAGTGCCACCGCCGTCGTCGTCTTCCTCCTCACCGGCAGCGTGGGAGTTTGCATCAGTGACGGGGGCGGATCAAGGATCGGATCCCACAAACACGGGATCACCTTCACAACCGGTGCCTTCATCATCATCCTCATCTGATTCGTCTTCTGATGGGTCTGCTGCAGGCCTGCCGGGCCCGGGAGGGGCTGGGTTAGGTGGTGTGGATAAGGAGTGGGAGGTGCAGGGGCTGCATGGGGGGCCGCTGTTGAAGCTGCCGCTGCTGGTGGATGGAGGGGAGGGCGTGCAGGCCAAGTGCCTGAAGCATCTTAACAAGGAAGAGTGCGAGAAGCAGCAGTGGGTGAAAATGACAGAGCCTGTTCCTGAAGAGGGGTAGGTGGATGGTTGCTTTAGGCATGTATGCGGGTATGAACTGGTCTGATTTCTTAGCAGGTACGGTAGTTTGGATGACTTGGACTCCAAAATTTGGATAGTGGGGGAAAGCTTTCTATGGTACCTGCTGGAAAGTTCTGGGTGTAGGAGCCTTATGGTTGTACAACCTTCTAGAACGCTCTTCCTTTTGAGAGCTTCTTAGTGCTGGTGGTAGGGTTATTGGCAAGGGAGGGGTAATGGCAAGGATCGCCATGGCTATATTTGCCCACATGCATCATTATGGCCTTCAATCTGATATGAGTAAGATTGCTGTGCTTTTTGCCTTCATAGCCTTCCTAAAACTTATCAATTTGACAATGCCATTTTACGCCAAGACCCCTATCTTGACATCTGATCGTGCCAGTGGTCTAGTGGTAGAATAGCACCCTGCCATGAGCCCGGTGCAGACCCGGGTTCGATTCCCGGCTGGCACAGCGTCCTTTTGGCTGTATAGCAGTTTTGCCCGTCAGCTGTCCGACAGGATGACCTTGATCTTTTCGTCCTTCAGACAGTTTGCTGGAAACCAAGGGACACTTCACTGATGGAAAACAACTTGGTGAACTCACCATGCAGTACTCAAATCAGAAGTGGTATCACGGCTCATGAGGAGATATTTGAAGTCTCAGAGAAGGGAGCGCCAGCCTCCACTGCCACGCAACGGCTCACACCACCAGTCAGCCACTTTTCGGAGAAGCTTGCTAATCTGAAACTCCAGTAGAGACGTGCCTGATTGTCACTTCGTTTGGCGCTCACGGCGCGGGCGACGCCGCTCCTCCGATGACCGAGTAATCTCGGTTGATCCTGTCCGTGTCAAGCAGTGCTTTCCAAATATGCTCGTGCAGTGTAAGCAGCCTTGTCATGCCCTGATGCCGTTATGTCACGAACGCATAACTTGTGGGAAGAATTAGAGAGGGAAACAAACTACTAGGCAAACCTGATGAACGGGCGTGTGATTCCGTGTTCTCAGTGGGATAGCGATTCCGAAACCGAGAAGGGACGACCTGGAATGTATGTGAGTCGTAACGTCAAACACTTTCAAAAGACTAGGAAAGAAAGGCCTTGTTCACGGCACACAGACACCAGCCCAGCCAGTTCACCACAAACGGATGGCGGTTGCTTGAGCCAGCAGCAGCTCAAATGTCACCACCGAGGTAAACCGCGGCGCCATGCAAATGGTTTGTGTGCATGGCAGCGGCGTTCGCCAGAGATGGCAATCAAGCAGGGCGAGCGAGGTTTCTTGGGATCTCCGCGACAAAAATGTCCAAAAAATTCTGGAATGGGTACAGCGTAATCAATTAGTGAGAAATCCAGCATATACAATTAGAACCCCTCTTTGCCATGATTTGAACGGCCACTTCAAATGACTGCATAAGGACCACCCTGATTTCAGCCCAAAACAGTTTGGAGTTAATCAAGCATGTAATACCTACAACAACCGCCCCATCAAGCAACCTGCAGACCCTTACAACCCCACTTACTGGGCCCTCATCAGAATATCCGAACATGAAGGGTGAACCAGGAACACACACCCCCTCTCGCTCAAGTCCCAGCACACTCCACAACCAAAATCCGCATCTGCACCTTTCCAACCCATCCTGTCTTTGCATCAAGGACCACTGCCACTGATGATAACACCTGCGAAGCACGTAAACAGATGCTGCCAGGATATGAGATCATGCATGAATCATATCCTCAGATAATAAGTCACTTCACATCTCTTAAAAGATTCCAACATGCCTCCAAAAGCTCCACCAGCCCCCACTCTCACTCCTCGTCCTGCTTCTCCTGCTCCCAGCCCCCCCTCAACCTCGTACCAAACCACTTGACCTCATTCCCCACTAATCCCCATCGCACACCCCATGCAGCCTTTCTCTCCCGCTCTTCTTCCCCTACCCTCCCCGCACCCCCCGATCGTTACTGACTTCCAAGTGGCAAATTCCAAGCTCCAACTCGTGCCTGCCAGTGCCTCTGCTCCGAGGTGACTTTCCAGTCGACTCAAAAGTCACCTAGTTCCAACACGTGCCTACCAGACCAGTGCCTCTGCTCCGGCCGAGCCAGGCACACCACAAAGTCAGGTGCCACCTCCTCAAAGCTGCTTCCTTCACGTTCTTAGACGCGCCTCAAAAGGCACATAGGCACTCTACGCCACAGAGAAGGGCTACCTCAAAAGCGCATACTGGTACTCCGGCCGCTCTGACACCGCCAACAGCACCTTTCCAGGCCCCCTCCTGCCTCCTCACTTCTTCCCCTTCTTCCCCTTCTTCCCCTTCTTCCCCTTCTTCACCTTTCTCCTTGCCCTTCTTCTCCCCCCCCTTCTTGCACCGTGCCTCGTCTACTTCCCCTTCTTCCCCCCCTTCTCCTTGCCCTTCTTCTCCTTCTCAACCGGAATCACACCGTACGACTGCAGTCGCGACACCGACAGTGCCTGCTTGCCGTCCTTCCCTTCCAGAAGCATCTTCTCATGCCTCTTCTGCTTCCTCTGCAGGTTCTTCTTCACAGCCTTGCTCAACTTCGGACCCGCATCCTCCCCTTCTGCTCCACCACCTGTCCCCTGTCCCTGACCACCGTTCGCCTTCTTGTCCTTCTTGTCCTTTTGCTGCTTCTCCTTGTTCTTCTCCTGCTGCCCATGTGCCTTTTCTGCTCCCCCCTCCCCCTGCTGCTGCTGCTCCTGCTGCTTCTTCCTTCTATTGCGCTTCCTTGCCTTCTTCCCTTCCTCCGCCCCCTCTCCCACTCCTTCCTCGTCCTCCTCCTTTCCATCAGCCTCAACCTCCTCTCCCTCCCCCTTCTTCTCCTTCCCTTCTTTCCCTCTCTTCCTCTTCCCCTTCCCATCCCCCCCATCCCTCGATCCCTCACTCTCCTTCACCTCCCCCTCCTCCGCCTCCTCATCCCTCCCACCCGCATCCAACTCCTCCCCACCCCTCTCCACCTCCTCCTTCTCCTCCTCTTCCAACCTGATAAACGGCTCCCTCCTGCCCTTCCCCTTCCCATCCTTCCCCTTCCCCTTCTTCCTCCCCTTGGCCTCCCTCTTCCTCCGCCCGTCCTCATCCTGCTGCGCTCTAAGCGCCGCACTTAGCACCTGCCGCCGCCGCCACTTAGGCACAACCCACTCCTCGGGCTGGTACGGAGCGAGCTTCTTAAGTGATACGATTTGGTTAAGATCCTTGTCTCTTAGCTGAAGGATTTGGTCAACTTTGAGGCCGTAGTTGTTGGGCTTGACCTGTTGGTACTTGAAGCGGGTTGGGAGGTCGCCTGGTGGGAACAAGAAGGGAGGAAGGAAGCAGGGACAGGAGATTGGAAAGCGGAAGACAAAGAGGAGACGATACAAATAAGGAAGGATAGGAACAGGAGAGGGAGGCATAGAGAAGATTGTGCTGTGAAAGCACAGGTCGACAAAGGATGTTGCAGGCGTCTACATTTAAGGCGCCTCAAAGAGAGGGACCAAAGGCGCGGATTGCATCACTGCGTGAACAAGCAATGCTACATTGTGTTCCGAAGATGACAAGTTTCAGGCGCTTAACCACACAGCCACTGCTCAGCTTTTGAGTGGCTCAGCTTTTCAGTCCGCTCAAAAGCAGGCTCATTCACACACCCACTGCTCACCACCAACCACCGCCACTCACCAATCTTGTGCTCATATTCCAGCTTGTCTATTTCTAAGGCGCCTCAAAAATACACTCACCAATCATGTCCTCTTAGTCCTGCTTGTAATACTACGTTCAAGAGGCCTCTGAACAAGCACCACCCACCACCTCCCATCACCACCTGCCACCGCTCACAACCACCCACCACCGCTCACCACCACCCACCACCACTCACCAATCATGTCCTCATAGTCCAGCTTGTAATACTCCTCCAGCTGCTTGTCAAACGCCACCTTCTCCCGCATCGACATCTGCTGCCGCTTCCTCCTCTTCCTCGCACTCCCCCCCTCCCCTTCCTCCTCCTCCTCCTCCTCCTCCCCCTCCTCCTCCTCATCCTCATTCTCCTCCATCTCCACATCTCCCTCCTCTTCATTCTCCTCCTCTTCTTCCTCGTCCTCCTCCTCCTCCTCCTCCTCCTCCTCCTCCTCGTCGCCTTTGTCCTTCTTTCCCAAGGCAGCAGAAGCGCTGGGGATGAGACCTTGCTTCATGAGCTTCTGGCGCACTGCACCGAACCCCTTGGAACCCACGTTCATCCACCCCTTGGGCAGCCCCAGCAGCTCGTCCTCTTTCTCAAAATCAGGCTTTCCCACCTCCTCCTCCTCCTCTTCTTCATCTTCTTCTTCCTCCTCCTCCTCTTCCTCTTCCTCCTCTTCTTCTTCCCCCTCCTTTTCTTCTTCTTCTTCCTCCTCCTCTTCCTCCTCTTCCTCCTCTTCCTCCTCTTCCTCCTCTTCCTCCTCTTCCTCTTCCTCCTCACTATCATCTTTAGCAGCAGCTGCCTCCTTCCCCTTCTTCACAGTTTGCTCATCCTCCTCTTCCTCTGCGTCCTCCTCTTCCTCTCCTTCTTCTTCCTCTTCCTCCTCTTCCTCCTCTTCCTCCTCTTCCTCTTCCTCTTCCCCCTCTTCCTTTTCTTCCTCTTCTTCCTCCTCACTATCATCGTTAACAGTCGCTCTGTTCTTTCCCTTCTTCCCCTTCTTTCTCTTCTTCCCCTCCTCCTCCTCCTCCTCCTCCTCCACCTCCTCCTCCTCCTCCTCCTCCTCCTCCTCCTCCTCCTCCTCCTCCTCCTCCTCCTCCTCCTCCTCCTCCTCCTCCTCCTCCTCCTCCTCCTCCTCCTCCTCACTATCATCCTTAGCACTCACTTCCTTCTTTCCCTTCTTCCCCTTCCTCCTCCTCCTCTTCCTCCTCCTCCTCCTCCTCCTCCCCTTCCTCCTCCTTCTTCGCTTCAGCCAACTCCCTATCCTCCTTCCCGTAATACTCCTCCCCAAAAGCCGCTCTCATCTTAGCATCAAACAGAACAGGATCAAATTCCTCCTCAAACGCAACAGATTCCAGCAACTCAACCATAGGCCCCACCTCCTCACTCTCCCACTCCTCCCCCTCCCACTCCTCCCCTCCCCACCCACCTCCTCCCTTCCCTTTCCGTCCTTTCCCACCCTTCCCTCCCTTCCCGCCGCCGTCCCCGTCCCCTCCGCCCAGCCCGGCAACGAGCTTAATCTTTTTCAGCTTCTCCAGGATGTCTTGCTTCTTGAGGTTCTTGAGTCGTCGCAGCTCCGCCTGCCTCTCTGCCTCCAGTGCTGCCTTCCGCTCCGCCCGTGCCTTCCTCGCAAGCTTCCTCGTTTCCATCTTACGCCGCACAGATCCCTCAATCTCCCTGCGGAATTGGAGTGGCGAGGGAGAGGGGGGAAGAGGGAGGGGGTGAAGGAGGGGGCAGGGCGGGGGAGCGTAGGCGAGAGGGTAAAGGGTTAGGGAGCTTCTTGAGCTTCTTGAGCTTCTTGAGCTTCTTGAGCTTCTTGAGCTTCTTGAGCTTCTTGAGCTTCTTGAGCTTCTTGAGCTTCTTGAGCTTCTTGACGTTCTTCAGCTTCTTGAGCTTCTTGAGCTTCTTGACGTTCTTCAGCCGTCGCGCTCCGCCTGCCACTCTGCCCACGCCTTCCTGGCCCGCTTCCCCCCTCGAGGAGACAGAAGAGGAAGGGTACGGCAGGGTAAAAGGTGAGAAGGGGAGGAGAGTGCAGAAAGGAGGCAACTAGCGCACGAAGCCTTCTGTTTCCGTCACGCCCCCCTGCCCTCCCGTCCCCTCCAATCATGTGCGCTTCATACCTGGGGTAGGAGGCAACTAACGCACGAAGCCTACGCCCCCCTGCCCTCCCGTCCCCTCCAATCATGTGCGCTTCATACCTGGGATAGGAGGCAACGAACGCGCCTCCTGGCTCCTCGTAGCGGAAGCTATAGTTTGAGTTTGAGGAGCTCCCGGCTCAAACTCCCGGCTCCTCGTAGCCGGTCCTCAAACTCGTAGCGGAAGCTTTAGAGCTCCTCAAACTCATCCTGCTCCCAAAAAACAGTGCCCAGTCGCGTCTCCGATCCTCGCCCTGCTGCGAGTTCCCATTCAAACCCGCGTTCCCGAACATTCCCTTCCCTTCCCTCCCATTACACCCCTTCTCACCTGGGGTAGGAAGCAACAAACGCGCCACCAGGCTCCTCGTAGCGGAAGTTAAAGAGCTCCTCGAACTCATCCTGCTCTTTAACCTCCTCACCCCGTCCCCACCCCTCCCCTCCTGTCTCGTGCCCTTCATTCATACCTGGGATAAGTAGCAACAAACGCGCCGCCAGGCTCCTCGTAGCGGAAGTTGAAGAGCTCCTCAAACTCATCCTGCTCTTTAATCTCCTCCTCGTCCTCCTCGTCCACCTCCGGCCCGCCCAGCAGCCCCTCGTACGCCGCGTCCTGCCGTGCGGTGAAGAGCGGTGAGGAAGAGTTGAGAAGAGTGTGATAGAGTGCGGAAGCGTTTAGTGGGGTTGGGACGGGGGCAAAGAAAAGGACTTTCCGGGTACGATACGGTGCATCAACAGTCCACCTCCACTCCATCCCCTCCCCATCACCCTTCCACCTAGAGACCCACCCATAATGGAAACCATACCTCATCGTCCTGAACCCATTCCCTCTCCAGCAAATAAGACTTGAGGAAACGGCCTGCCTCCTCTCAGCTCAAACATACCATAACCCACAGCCTCCCTAGCTGTCTTCATCTCACCTCATCGTCCCGCACCCATTTCCTCTCCAGCAGGTGCGACTTGAGGAACTGGTCCGCCTCCGTATCCTCTCTTCTCACTCCAAACATAGTATACACTTCCACCTCAACCTGTCCAGCTGTCGTCTCACCTCATCGTCCTGAACCCACTTCCTCTCAAGAAGGTACGACTTGAGGTACTGGTGCACCTCCTCTCACGCCATGCACCACCTCCAACCCCTCGCTTCTCCTCCCTCCCATTCCATCCTCTCCCACCCCCCCTCCCATCTCACCTCATCGTCCTGCACCCACTTCCTCTCAAGAAAGTACGACTTGAGGTACTGGTCCACCTCTGACAGCTGCTGATCTTCGTGACCGAAGTACTCCTCCAGCCGCCTCTGCACCTCGCCCTTCACCGCCGGGTCGCCCCACCCGCCCGCCTCCTCCTCCTCCTCCTCCCCTTCGTCCTCCTCTTCCTCCTCCGCATCCTCGCCTTGCGCCTTTTTCTCGGCCTTCTTGCTGCCCTTCTTCTTCTTCTTCTTGACTCGCAGAAGCTCGTCCTCCTCGCCCTCCTCAGCTGTGCCACGTGTCGCATTGGAGAAAAAAAAAAAAGCAAAACGAAACAACACCCAAAAAAAAAAAAAAAAAAAAAAAACCAACAATTTAAAAACCTCTCTCTCGACATCCCAACGAGTAAACCATCAGCATTCCAGAGAGCAGGCAATCGCGCCAGCGCAACAATCCTTGAACACACACGGCCGCCTCACAAGCAGATTGAGAAGCCTAGCCGCCATCCCATCCCGCCAGCCTACGCTAGCCTATTTGAGACCTCAGGGAGGGTCACCGCCGCGAGAGCTCCTGGTTGTTGGCGTCTTCGAAAATGCTCGGAACAATAACAGCTTACAACAGGTAAGGCAAGTAAGGAAGGACAAGCGACTGGGACTCGCCTCGCCTCGCCACCACTGGAACAAGACTCGATATGCAGTCGCCTCATCATTTTAGACAACTGGACTCGATTCGAACATGCGTTGGGAGATTGTCCAAAAGTGACTCGCAAATACCTACCTGGACAAGTTCCTTGAATCTGTTGGAGTTGGTTCGTCGAACCGCAGTGTACGCGAATTAACCACTAGAAATGCCCAACCTCCGCGGATAAACCCCTGGCTGATACACGTGGACTGGGTTGGCTAAGAAACTGTCAAATGCCATGCACAGCATCTAAAACCCTGAACCCTGCATGACATCCACTTGTCTATACGGCCCTTGTGCACGAGACTAGCTCACGCAAGGAAGGCCTCGCCTCGAAGAACTAGCAATGCAGGATGGAAATCAAGCCTGCTAGCACTAGCTACGCGCAATGGAAATGACTTGCGTTCGCCTCGCGCCCCACCCCCCACCCGTCGACCCATCCCCGCGCACCCACCCGCCTCCCATCCCCGCGCACCCACCCGCCTCCCATCGCCGCGCACCCACCCGCCTCCCATCGCCGCGCACCCACCAACCCCCCTTCCTCCCCGCGCGCACACCCACCTGCCTCCGCGCCGTCGAGGAACGCCTTCTTCAGCTCCAGGAGAGAATCGCGCGCACCCACCCAGCCCTTGAGGGGGCTACGCCTACCCAGCCCACTCTGTGCAACCAGCCGATCACCCACCCGACCACCCACCTGCCTCCGCGCCGTCGAGGAACGCCTTCTTCAGCTCCTCCTGCTCCGCGAAGTAGCCCTTCCGCGACGCCCGCTCCCCGCCGCTGTCCGCACCGCCCGCGCCGCGGCCATCCTCGTCGTCGCTTAGCCCGACGCCGTCGATCGCCTGCTGCGCCAGCACGTCCTTAAGATACACCGCCTTGGCTTTTTTCTTCTTCTTCTGCTTCTTCTCCTCCTCGTCCTCTTCCTTCTCCGCTTCCTCTTCCGCATCTTCCCCTTCCCCTTCCCCTTCCTCCTCCTCCTCGTCCTCCTCCTCATCCTCCGATTCGAAGAGGTGTTTACCAGGTTTAAAGATCTCCGGATCCTTATTCTTGATCCTCGTAAGAGCCTCTACGAATTTAACGTCCTGATCCAGGCGCAGCAGATGCTCGTCCCGCTCGTCCTCCTCCTCCTCGCTATCCTCCGCCTCTCCTTCTTCCGCCTCCGCCTCCGCCTCCGCCTCCGCCTCGCCCTCCCCCTCCCCTTCCCGCTGCGCCTCGTCATTGCGCCCAAACCGACGGTCTTGCCCCCAAGGTCCGCCAAAACCCCGTCCCCTTCCGCCCCACCGGCCGCCTCCCCTTCCGCCGTCGCCCCGACCCCTTCCGCCGAACCTTCCGCCAGCGCCGCGGCCTCTTCCGCGGAACCCCGCGCTTCGTTCCCCCGAGGGCAGGTAACCCGCCTTTACCTTCTCCTCCAATCTGTGCATCTCCTCGCGCCGCTTGTTGTACTCGAGGCGCTTCGCGTATTCCTCGTTCACGCGAAGCTCGAACTCTTCGCCAACGTAACCCTTCGCGACCGCCACTTCGTCTTCGTGATCGTCGTCGAGAAGCATCTTCTTCGGGGGCTCGGACTCCTCAGCCATGGCGGCTGCTGTGCGAGTTGAGCTCTCGCGAGACCCTGCGTGGGATTATTTATTGACAGACGAAACCCGCCCAATAAGTCTTGTGAACACTATAAGCAGTATAGAAACCTCCGTTTGTAATGCACGCGTCCTCGGCGCTAGTCGAACGAACATGTATTCCCCAGCAGCGCAACCCGCGAACGGCCAAACCCGCACAAGACGACGGGTATGGGCTGGACTGGGCGGGAATGGCTGAAAATGGATGCCCGATGGAGCGGAGGTCGAAGGATGGGCTTTTAGAGAACAGGGTTTTGGGGAGGTTGTGGAAAGGAGCTGCCGCAATCGCTCGCCGTGAAAACTAGCCGCAAACAGGGTTTAGGGCAGAGGATGGCTCGGCAAAAGCTGTCCATGTTCATTCTTATAAACCTCTATAATAAGGTGGGGAATCTGAGTGCAATTTGTCGCTTTATATACAGGTTAGTGCAAAAAAAAAACCAAAGCAAAATTTCAACAATTTATGTACAATAATGAATCTCAATGCATAGTTGCTTTCAACGCAGCTGCCAAAACGTCATGCCACAATTGATTCAAACATCCTCTCCATCACAAAAGCTGCAAAGGAAACAAGGTAGGAAGCAATCACAGTGGCGATAAGATACACTTCACACTTTTTTATACCATATTGATGCCAGAGACGGGAGGGGAGGCGACGGGGAGGGGAGGGGGGGTTGGGGGGGGGGATGGGGGGTGAAAGGAGGCGACGCAAAACAGAGGCAAAAAAATGGTAAGATAATTTATAAACAAAATACGGTACCTGGAGGCCACTGTTGGTAATGGTGAAGGGAAACGAGATTTGAGGCGCCATAGGTGCTTTCACAATATGCAAGACACGGTGGGAGCCTGCCGAGGATTTGAACCCAGACAGAGAAAATGTGACAGTAGATGATTAAAAGTGGCTTGGCTTGGCTTTGACGATGGCTTGATGCAGTGTTAATCATCTTCACACACCCCAGAAAAGCAGAGTCTAGCACCACCAGGTGCATGTATACATTCATTATGCATATGTATGAATGTGTACGGACATATGTATGCAGCGATGTATGTATGTATGTACCAGCAGCGTGAGTTACGGTGGAGAGCAGCAGGCTCACGTTGACACAGTGAGACCACTTGGCACCCAGCGCTGCTCTCCTGCCGTCCAACTCTGGATGGGGAGAGACGAGAGGATAAGGAAGGGGGGCGGGATGGGAAGACTTTTGCGGTGCCTCCAAAACAGCAGGCGCACATTCACACAAAGAGACCACTTGGCGCCCAGCGCTGCTCTACTGCCGTCCAACTCTGGGGAAGAAGAGACGAGAGGGTGCGGAAAGGAGGAGGCGATGAGAGACAGGTGGGGAGTGGAGTGGGGACATACCGGGAGAGGTGGAGTGTGGTCCAAAACAAAGTATTTTACTTCTTGTTCTGTGAGTTCTTTTTGTTTATATAAATCTGGATGATTACATATAAAAATGATAAGAAAAAACTCACCGTTTGGTGCAGGTAGGCCGGCAGAGTGAGAGGAAGAGGAGGAGGACGCTGCAGCAACGTGGTTCGTGACAAGCA